>CM022395.1:97129006-97156697 GCA_011833715.1 Carcinoscorpius rotundicauda
CTCTTCCAAAACGATAGATTTAATATATTTCTGCCTTTTCGTCATTGTTAGTTTCTTTTGTTACTCGAAAATGTTACATTTATAGTGATAGAGTTTTCCAGGTGTAATTTTCTTCAGAGAAATAAACTCAACAGGTACGACCCAATTATCATATTTCTTTTTGGATTTGAATGTGAGCATTAATACTTATAACGTGCACTGAGAGTATTGAAGATTCCAGGGACATAAACAACACCTATGGATACAGCCTTTTTGATGTCTTCATGGTAAGTCGTTTGAACGTCAATTTTTCATGAACCGTCTTTTAATACCTAGAGACTTTTAAAGAAATAAGGATGTAGTCACGAAAAGTTATTTAATGATTGAGAAAATAAAACATGAGTTTTTGATTCTTTGAAGAAGGGAAAACTGCTTTGTGCAGTACGATGTATGGAAGCGTCATAAACCACGACAAGGTCTTCTTCCCAATTTTAGCAAACCTCTATGAAATAGAAAGGCCAAACTTACACCCTGAAATGCCCTCGAGGCAGACTGTAATTTTGACTTCGGGCACTTAACTGGGCAATTAGGTTTCGGGAATGCATTGTTTTCTTTCTGGAAAAAGCTGGATAGATCAAAGCTGAAAAGAGCTTGATCGATGTTCACAGGTATTTTAGACACTCGCTTCCATAACTACAGATTAAATATATTTCTCTTTTTACATCATTTTTAAATTCTTTTATAACTCAAGAGTCTTACATGCAAAGTGAAAGTTGCTTTGCAGATACAAGATTTTATCACAGAAATGAAGACAACAGGTACCACACAATGATCATCTCAATGTTGAATTTAACTGTGGGCACTGATACTTGTAACGAATTCTGAGAGTATTCAAGATGCCGGAGACATTCACAAGATTTATAGGTGCAGACTTCTCGATGTCCTCATGGTAAGTAGTTTTACGTGAATCATCAATGAACTTTCTTTTAATATTTAGTGACTCAATTAAATAAATAAGGAAATAATCACGAAAAGTTATTTAATGATTGAGAAAATAAAACATGATTTTTTTAATTCTGTGAACAAGGGAAACTGCTTTGTGCAGTACGATGTATGGAAGCGTCATAAACCACGAGAAGGTCTTCTTCCCAATTTTAGCTTACCTATATCAAATAGAAAGGACAAACTTACTCCCTGAAATGCCTTCGAGGCAGACTGTAATTTTCACTTAGGGCTCTTAACTGTGCAATTAGGTATCGTGAATGCATTGTTTTCATTCTTGACAAAGCTGGATAGGTCAAAGCTGAAAGGAGCTTGATCGATGTTCACAGGTGTCCAAGACACTCGCTTCCAAAACTATAGGTCAAATAATTTTTTTCTTTTTCATCATTTTTAATTTCTTTTGTAACTCAAGAGAGTTGCATGCAATATAAAAGTTGCTTTGCAGAGACATGTTTTTATCACAGAAATGAAGACAATAGGTACTACACAATGATCATCTCTCTTTGTTGCATTTAAATGTGAGCACTGATACTTACAATGCATTCTGAGAGTATTCAAGATGCCGGAGATATTCACAAGATTTATAGGTGCAGACTTCTCGATGTCCTAATGGTAAGTTGTTTTACGTGAATCATCAATGAACTTTCTTTTAATATTTAGTGACTCAATTAAATAAATAAGGAAATAATCACGAAAAGTTATTTAATGATTGAGAAAATAAAACATGATTTTTTAATTCTGTGAACAAGGGAAAACTGCTTTGTGCAGTAAGATGGATGGAAGCGTCATAAACCACGAGAAGGTCTTCTTTTCAATTTTAGCTGACCTATATCAAATAGAAAGGCGAAACTTACACCCTGAATTGCCCTTTAGGCAGAAAGTAATTTTGACTTGGGGCACTTAACTGCACAATTAGGTATCGACAATTTATTGTTTCTGCTTTCTAGACAAAGCTGGAGCTGGTCAAAGCTGAAAGAGGCTTGATCGATGTTCACAGATGTCCAAACACTCTTCCAAAACGATAGATTTAATATATTTCTGCCTTTTCGTCATTGTTAGTTTCTTTTGTTACTCGAAAATGTTACAATTATAGTGATAGAGTTTTCCAGGTGTAATTTTCTTCAGAGAAATAAACTCAACAGGTACGACCCAATTATCATATTTCTTTTTGAATTTGAATGTGAGCATTAATACTTATAACGTGCACTGAGAGTATTGAAGATTCCAGGAACATAAACAACACCTATGGATACAGCCTTTTCGATGTCTTCATGATAAGTCGTTTAAATGTCAATTTTTCATGAACCGTCTTTTAATACCTAGAGACTTTTAAAGAAATAAGGATGTAGTCACGAAAAGTTATTTAATGATTGAGAAAATAAAACATGAGTTTTTGATTCTTTGAAGAAGGGAAAACTGCTTTGTGCAGTACGATGTATGGAAGCGTCATAAACCACGAGAAGGTCTTCTTCCCAATTTTAGCAAACCTATATGAAATAGAAAGGCCAAACTTACACCCTGAAATGCCCTCGAGGCAGACTGTTATTTTGACTTCGGGCACTTAACTGGGCAATTAGGTTTCGGGAATGCATTGTTTTCTTTCTGGAAAAAGCTGGATAGATCAAAGCTGAAAAGAGCTTGATCGATGTTCACAGGTATCCTAGACACTCGCTTCCATAACTACAGATTAAATATATTTCTCTTTTTACATCATTTTAAATTCTTTTATAACTCAAGAGTCTTACATGCAAAGTGAAAGTTGCTTTGCAGATACAAGATTTTATCACAGAATTGAAGACAACAGGTACCACACAATGATCATCTCAATGTTGAATTTAACTGTGGGCACTGATACTTGTAACGCATTCTGAGAGTATTCAAGATGCCGGAGACATTCACAAGATTTATAGGTGCAGACTTCTCGATGTCCTCATGGTAAGTAGTTTTACGTGAATCATCAATGAACTTTCTTTTAATATTTAGTGACTCAATTAAATAAATAATGAAATAATCACGAAAAGTTATTTAGTGATTGAGAATATAAAACATGATTTTTTTAATTCTGTGAACAAGGGAAACTGCTTTGTGCAGTACGATGTATGGAAGCGTCATAAACCACGAGAAGGTCTTCTTCCCAATTTTAGCTTACCTATATCAAATAGAAAGGACAAACTTACACCCTGAAATGCCTTCGAGGCAGACTGTAATTTTCACTTAGGGCTATTAACTGTGCAATTAGGTATCGTGAATGCATTGTTTTCATTCTTGACAAAGCTGGATAGGTCAAAGCTGAAAGGAGCTTGATCGATGTTCACAGGTGTCCAAGACACTCGCTTCCAAAACTATAGGTCAAATAATTTTTTTCTTTTTCATCATTTTTAATTTCTTTTGTAACTCAAGAGAGTTGCATGCAATATAAAAGTTGCTTTGCAGAGACATGTTTTTATCACAGAAATGAAGACAATAGGTACTACACAATGATCATCTCTCTTTGTTGCATTTAAATGTGAGCACTGATACTTACAACGCATTCTGAGAGTATTCAAGATGCCGGAGATATTCACAAGATTTATAGGTGCAGACTTCTCGATGTCCTCATGGTAAGTTGTTTTACGTGAATCATCAATGAACTTTCTTTTAATATTTAGTGACTCAATTAAATAAATAAGGAAATAATCACGAAAAGTTATTTAATGATTGAGAAAATAAAACATGATTTTTTAATTCTGTGAACAAGGGAAAACTGCTTTGTGCAGTAAGATGGATGGAAGCGTCATAAACCACGAGAAGGTCTTCTTTTCAATTTTAGCTAAC
Source organism: Carcinoscorpius rotundicauda (assembly GCA_011833715.1). Taxonomy (NCBI): domain Eukaryota; kingdom Metazoa; phylum Arthropoda; class Merostomata; order Xiphosura; family Limulidae; genus Carcinoscorpius; species Carcinoscorpius rotundicauda. Next base: position 97,132,802 of record CM022395.1, read on the forward strand.
CTATATCAAATAGAAAGGATAACTTACACCATGAATTGCCCTTTAGGCAGAAAGTAATTTTGACTTGGGGCACTTAACTGCACAATTAGGTATCGACAATTTATTGTTTCTGCTTTCTAGACAAAGCTGGAGCTCGTCAAAGCTGAAAGAGGCTTGATCGATGTTCACTGATGTCCAAACACTCTTCCAAAACGATAGATTTAATATATTTCTGCCTTTTCATCATTGTTAGTTTCTTTTGTTACTCGAAAATGTTACATTCATAGTGATAGATTTTTCCAGGTGTAATTTTCTTCAGAGAAATAAACTTAACAGGTACAACCCAATTATCATATTTCTTTGTGAATTTGAGTGTGAGCATTAATACTTATAACGTGCACTGAGAGTATTGAAGATTCCAGGGACATACACAACACCTATGGATACAGCCTTTTCGATGTCTTCATGGTAAGTCGTTTAAACGTCAATTTTTCATGAACCTTCTTTTAATACCTAGAGACTCTATTAAAGAAATAAGGTTGTAGTCACGAAAAGTTATTTAATGATTGAGAAAATAAAACATGACTTTTTAATTCTATGAAGAAGGGAAAACTGCTTTGTGCAGTACGATGTATGGAAGCGTCATAAACCACGAGAAGGTCTTCTTCCCAATTTTAGCTTACCTATATCAAATAGAAAGGCCAAACTTACACCCTGAAATGCCTTCGAGGCAGACTGTAATTTTCACTTAGGGCTCTTAACTGTGCAATTAGGTATCGTGAATGCATTGCTTTCATTCTTGACAAAGCTGGATAGGTCAAAGCTGAAAGGAGCTTGATCGATGTTCACAGATGTCCAAACACTCTTCCAAAACGATAGATTTAATATATTTATGCCTTTTCATCATTGTTAGTTTCTTTTGTTACTCAAAAATGTTACATTCATAGTGATAGATTTTTCCAGGTGTAATTTTCTTCAGAGAAATAAACTTAACAGGTACAACCCAATTATCATATTTCTTTTTGAATTTGAGTGTGAGCATTAATACTTATAACGTGCACTGAGAGTATTGAAGATTCCAGGGACATACAGAAGACCAATGGATACAGCCTTTTCGATGTCTTCATGGTAAGTCGTTTAAACGTCAATTTTTCATGAACCTTCTTTTAATACCTAGAAACTCTATTAAAGAAATAAGGTTGTAGTCACGAAAAGTTATTTAATGATTGAGAAAATAAAACATGACTTTTTAATTCTATGAAGAAGGGAAAACTGCTTTGTGCAGTACGATGTATGGAAGCGTCATAAACCACGAGAAGGTCTTCTTCCCAATTTTAGCTTACCTATATCAAATAGAAAGGACAAACTTACACCCTGAAATGCCCTCGAGGCAGATTGTAATTTTGACTTGGGACACTTAACTGGGCAATTAGTTTTCGGGAATGCATAGTTTTCTTTCTAGAAAAAGCTGGATAGATCAAAGCTGAAAAGAGCTTGATCGATGTTCACAGGTATCCTAGACACTCGCTTCCATAACTACAGATTAAATATATTTCTCTTTTTACATCATTTTTAAATTCTTTTGTAACTCAAGAGTCTTACATGCAAAGTGAAAGTTGCTTTGCAGAGACATGTTTTTATCACAGAAATGAAGACAACAGGTACTACACAATGATCATCTCTCTTTGTTGCATTTAAATGTGAGCACTGATACTTACAACGCATTCTGAGAGTATTCAAGATGCCGGAGACATTCACAAGATTTATAGGTGCAGACTTCTCGATGTCCTCATGGTAAGTAGTTTTACGTGAATTACCAATGAATTTTCTTTTAATATTTACTGACTCAATTAAATAAATAAGGAAATAATCACGAAAAGTTATTTAATGATTGAGAAAATAAAACATGATTTTTTAATTCGGTGAACAAGGGAAAACTGCTTTGTGCAGTAAGATGGATGGAAGCGTCATAAACCACGAGAAGGTCGTCTTCCCAATTTTAGCAAACCTATATGAAATAGAAAGGCCAAACTTACACCCTGAAATGCTTTCGAGGCAGACTGTAACTTTGACTTGGGGCTCTTAACTGTGCAATTAGGTATCGGGAATGCATTGTTTTCCTTCTTGACAAAGCTAGATAGGTCAAAGCTGAAAGGAGCTTGATCGATGTTCACAGGTGTCCTAGACACTCGCTTCCAAAACTATAGGTCAAATTAATTTTTCCTTTTTCATCATTTTTAATTTCTTTTGTAACTCAAGAGAGTTGCATGCAATGTAAAAGTTGCTTTGCAGAAACATGTTTTTATCACAGAAATGAAGACAACAGGTACTACACAATGATCATCTCTCTTTGTTGCATTTAAATGTGAGCACTGATACTTACAACATATACTGAGAGTATTCTAGATGCTGGAGACATGTACAAGATTTATAGGTACAGACTTCTCGATGTCCTCATGGTAAGTAGTTCTAGGTGAATCATTTATGAACCTTCTTTTGATATTTAGTGACTCAATTAAAGAAATAAGGATGTAGTCTCGAAAAGTTATTTAATGATTGAGAAAATGAAACATGACTTTTTAATTCTATGAAGAAGGGAAAACTGCTTTGTGCAGTACGATGTATGGAAGCGTCATAAACCACGAGAAGGTCTTCTTCCCAATTTTAGCAAACCTATATGAAATAGAAAGGCCAAACTTACACCCTGAAATGCCCTCGAGGCAGACTGTAATTTTGACTTGGGGCACTTAACTGGGCAATTAGGTTTCGGGAATGCATTGTTTTCTTTCTAGAAAAAGCTGGATAGATCAAAGCTGAAAAGAGCTTGATCGATGTTCACAGGTATCCTAGACACTCGCTTCCATAACTACAGATTAAATATATTTCTCTTTTTACATCATTTTTAAATTCTTTTGTAACTCAAGAGTCTTACATGCAAAGTGAAAGTTGCTTTGCAGAGACATGTTTTTATCACAGAAATGAAGACAACAGGTACTACACAATGATCATCTCTCTTTGTTGCATTTAAATGTGAGCACTGATACTTACAACGCATTCTGAGAGTATTCAAGATGCCGGAGACATTCACAAGATTTATAGGTGCAGACTTCTCGATGTCCTCATGGTAAGTAGTTTTACGTGAATCACCAATGAACTTTCTTTTAATATTTACTGACTCAATTAAATAAATAAGGAAATAATCACGAAAAGTTATTTAATGATTGAGAAAATAAAACATGATTTTTTAATTCTGTGAACAAGGGAAAACTGCTTTGTGTAGTAAGATGGATGGAAGCGTCATAAACCACGAGAAGGTCTTCTTTTCAATTTTAGCTGACCTATATCAAATAGAAAGGCGAAACTTACACCCTGAATTGCCCTTTAGGCAGAAAGTAATTTTGACTTGGGGCACTTAACTGCACAATTAGGTATCGACAATTTATTGTTTCTGCTTTCTAGACAAAGCTGGAGCTCGGCAAAGCTGAAAGAGGCTTGATCGATGTTCACTGATGTCCAAACACTCTTCCAAAACGATAGATTTAATATATTTCTTCCTTTTCATCATTGTTAGTTTCTTTTGTTACTCGAAAATGTTACATTCATAGTGATAGATTTTTCCAGATGTAATTTTCTTCAGGGAAATAAACTCAACAGGTACGACCCAATTATCATATTTCTTTTTGAATTTGAGTGTGAGCATTAATACTTATAACGTGCACTGAGAGTATTGAAGATTCCAGGGACATACACAACACCTATGGATACAGCGTTTTCGATGTTTTCATGGTTATGTGTCATAGTAGCTATTATCAAAATGTAATGGAATAAAAGTTTTAAAAGACACTCAGCAAAATCGTAATAAAGAGTAGCCAAATGTCCAGTAAAAAGATAGAAGTCAAGTAAATGGAGTAAAATGTGTAAAGGTAATTGAAGATAAAAGCAAAATGGCAATTAAAACAGGAAATGGTGCAAAAACCAATGTCGACATCCAGTCAACAAAGTTGTAAAGGACAACCTGTAGCAGAATGGGAATGATCATACCCCGCCAGGAAGACTAACAGGTAGTATATAAACCACCGTCAGTCACCTGAAGTTGGTCTTTCCGTCCTGGTTCCAGGTTATGAGTCAATATGGCCAGTACAAAAAGGTTGTAAAAGTGTGAAATGATATGCAGCAAAAGTATAATAGTAACTCGCCAGGAAGACTAACGAGTAGTTCAAACAGAAGCATTAGTCACCTGAAGTTGGCCTTTCCAGTCCTGGTGTCGAGTTATTTAATGTTCTGGCCATTGTCCAATGTCACATTGAATGAGAGAGATTAAAACTGTAAAAAAGGAGCCACAATTAAAAAGGTGTAATGAATAAATATACCACACTTAAATGAGATTAAAAAGATTAATGGCCATTAAAAAATTAAAAACGTTATTAAGGTGGACAGTCACCATCACCAACAACTCTGTCCAATGTTACAGACGGACCCTGGGATAAAATATGTTTAAAGTATTGCCGTCGTTGAGAATTGTAATGATGGCAAGAAAGTAAAACGTGGCTGAAAGTGATTTGAGTGTTACACAAACTACACATTGGTGCATCAGTTCCAGATAAAAGAAAATGATGAGTTAAACTGTGACCAATATGAAATTACAAAGTGTTAATCATATGTTAAAATGCCAACAGATAATTTTGCAGTTGGACTGTAATATTTTGAATGCTAATGCATTGTCTTCTCATGAAGTTTATAAGAACTGACCACACCTTTTCAGCATGATATTAAAGCAGTAAAATGAGATAAATAACATCCAGAATTTCCCTTTACCAAACACAACTTTAATACATCTGATCTTTTCAGGATGTGTGTGTGTGTTGGTGTGCATCACCATTGAATATACCCCAAATCAGTCATTTTATGACCTCAACAAAGTATTTGGTTATTTCAAAAACATATTTGATACACAAGCCAAAGAACACTATAAAAAAAACAGAAACAAGAAACAGTCTCACCTCTGCCTTACACACCATCCCATATGCACCAGACTAAACAACATCACCAAACAAGAAACATCACAACATAATTGAAAAACAATTAGTCAACATGACTATAATCCATCATTACTACACGACCTGTGTGAGGAAATTAGTCACTCACACAATCAGCATGGAAATTTCTAAGGCAGACACAAAGAAGACAGCTTTCTGTGCAAGATGTAAACTACGTCTAAAAAGATTAATTTTTGATTACTGAATATTGAAGATAGTAATAATTGGACACACAAGTTGATTATTTTTAGAACATTAATTCATTACTTTGCATGAAACTAACTGATATAATCAATTCTCATAGGAATACAATTGTATTTCATTCTGATTAAGAAATTTAACCATGAATCTTCCAACAATAAGTTATTTTACAGTCTGGCCTAAAGCTGAGCAATGTAAATCTGAATCAGATAGTCAAAGTGAGAGAAAAATAGTTTCACCATCAATACAGATACCCATTTATTTTAGTTTCTGGTCAAACACATTAAAATTACAATTGGTTGATATAAATAAATCAACTTTTTTTAGGCTGTTTGCAAATTTTTAACACTGCTTCCACAAGCCAGACACCCAGGATTTGTGCTGAATGGCTTTCCTTAATAAATAACATCCTTCAAGAATGAGTTAAAACTCACGTTTAGAGTTTTCAGGTTGAACAAAAATCTTCCACAAAGTTTTGTGAAAAAAATATGCAGATTTAGTAATGCTATTGCAAGTTTTTGACTCCCACAACACACAGTGGTAAACTTGGAATATGTTTATGTTGTGTTATAGACTATTTGCTTTTAGTTGTCAGAGAAGATACAAAATCCATGACCTTCATATCAGTGGGACAGTTCTCACCTAGCTATTTCAAAAGTTTGTTCTTCAATCTATCTTTCATTTTTTTAAACATCATTGACTAACATATCAGTGCAGGTATCACTTTCTCTGGCAAAACGTGTTTAATATTATTCACAAATGACAATAGTTTTGTATCATCAGATTTAATTATATTTCCAGTCATGTTCATAAGATCATCTGGATCTCCTGGAAGTAACATAGTACAAAGAATCCTTAATCCTGCCATGCAGAATGCTAGCAATCAACTGAAATTGAAACTTGATGCTTTTCATAGAGCTTCTTGATTTGGAAAGTTTAATGTTGTGGATTCAATTCCAAATTGAATCAGCATTGCTCCTGTGCCATGTTGAAATACCACAACAATGACTTGCTTTTACACTTCAGTTCTTGGATTATCTGCATCATTCATTCAGTGTTACAAACTCCATGGGATCCTCAGAAGTACTACTAGGAATTTCATCTTCATCACTCTCCAGTGGAACAGATGAATCAGTCCTTCATTTTCTCTTTCTTCATATTTATAATTTACCTTGAGGCTCTTTCACACCTGCTTTTTGTGCCATTTTAACCTCTCAGTCTGAACCATTACATCTACACTGTCACTTTGAACTTGCAAGCCACTTTCTTCTTTTCCTGTATTAATGTTACTTTATCAACACAGGATCAGTACACTTAATCACTGAATGTTGTAGCATGTTGATATCTGTTTTGTGGCCAGCTGTAGATCCAGTTTTAATAAACTGTGTAACAGTTGTCTGTTTTTTGGATTATGAAATTTTGGTAAAGGTATCAGCAAATAAATAAAATATCCAGATTGACAGCAAAGCACAATTATCTACCCATGTTGTTTCTGGTCTTATATCTGAATTTGTTTTAATTAAAAACTATTTAATATTATAAAAAATAGTTCTTCATAGTTTAAAACTTTCACATAAAAAGTTGCTAAAGCAATTAAGTTAAAAAGAAAAGTACTTGTCCTATTAAGTACTCTTGATGATTTACTAGAAACTTCACATGGACAAGTGACAGTAAGAATAAAACCATAATAATTTGTAGGACTCATTCAACAACCAGAAAAGCCTTTTTTTCTTATTACGATGGAGCCACAATTCAAAGTGATAGGACATAAACTTATTTCACCATTGCCTTTAAAGTTTAAAAATCGTAAATTTACAATTTATGTTGTCCCTACTTATGAGTTATATACTAATAATTTAATTTAAAAATGTTCTCCAAATCTAGTTACATTGAATATTTCTAATAATATTGCAGATGCTACTTATAATTTGTATGAACAAATACTATGTGGCTAACAAACTCATTTTTGTATTAACACTCATAGACTGGCATTAGGCTTAGCAGCTACGGTAAATTCAATATATATTACTTTACTTAAGTCCAAATATTACACTGGTTACAATTTACATTATTCAGAATTTCAATGCCTATGTATACAACAATAAAATTTAAAATTGTTTTACTTTGATAAATTTCATTCTTCTGATCAACTTTCTTTCCTGGTTCGTTTGTTTTTTTTTCTTCAGAGACATCACTTCCCTAAATTAAAACTAAAAATTATCAGTTTCCTGCGTTGTTAGCTATCCATATGTGTTATCAAGCGACCTCTACAGTTTCGAACAAAGAGTACAACGGAATCTGCAAGAAAATTCTCGTCATATTAAGAAAATAAAAAAAGCATACGTATGTTTATATTCTTATCATTGTTAGTAGAACAGAATATTTTGAAATAGTAGTAGTAGTATTAGGTTAAAATGTGAGAAATAGGACGTAATTGATATCATAATAGTTGTCTCCAGATCGTAAGATAAATAATTAATGTGATTTTAATCTGTAATTTTTGATATTGCGTCAGTTCTGGAACTGGTGCCCATACCCACGAAATGTGTAAAGCTAAAATTCAATGTCGGATGCTGATCAAACTCAAAACTGGTTGTAGAGGTAGTTGTAAGTTAATTATAACAAATCCAAATCATAAATTAAAGTTTTTCAAAGTGTATATGAGATTGGGATATATGGCTCATTTATTACCTGAGTTCACAATATTTTGTGGCACAATAACTTGTAAGTTACTCAAAATTTCGAATAGAAAGACTTGCATTTTCAAAGCAGTATATTTTAATTTTAGATTATAATATAGTTCAGTAACAAAATTTTCAAATATTTGTTGGACATCAGTTTGTTTGTTTAGAATTAAGCACAAAGCTGCACAATGGGCTATCTGTGCTCTGTCCACCATGGGCATCGAAACCCAGATTTTAGTGGTGTGAGTCTGCAGACATACCGTTGTGCCATTATGGGCTTGGACATCAGTATGAGCACTTTTCCAACATCTAAGTTGTATTTTATTAGGTGTCAGTTAAGTCCTCAAATGTTATATAAGAGTATTTATTGTAGAGATAATACATTTAGCAGATTAAGTAGAAAATATTAATTCTTAAAGCTTTTGTCTTTGGTTCATAATGCAGTACCAAAGAAACTGCCGATGTGGCATATAACACAACTCATTAACGATATTCATTTGAAGCATTCTTGGAAATTTCAAACACACACATTTATATTCTTGTGGGATCACCGGCCATTTATAGGAAGCAAAAGGGTCTAATATTACTGAAGATGAAAACATTTTTTAAAATTATTCAGCTACTTATTTTGCTTATGCTTGTGACATTTTTTGGATAAAATACAAATAATTTTCACAATAAAATATTATTACCCAAATTTCAAATATTTGCACATTTTATAGAAATGTAAAATAAAAACACTTTCACCATTTCACTGTTAATTTGATAAAAAATACGTATATACTGAATATACTTTCTATGTATATATACGGTCACAAACTATAGCAGTTTATAAAATATTTTTTTTAAATATTTTAAGCATAATATTTTTATCATTTTAGTTATCTATGATTATACAAGATAATACCTACACTCTCTTATAATTTTGAAAGGTATTTTTTGAAACATTTATTGATTTTCCTGTTGTAAATAATACAATATAATGATGGATTTTTAATGAATCTTTGTTTGCATTGGAACCTTTTTAACAATAAAATATTGTTTTCACTGCATAATAATCCTATCTTACAGGTAAATATCAGTTATTCTCTTTCAAATGAAACATCTGTTTTCAATTGCCTAACTTTAAACTTCATGCAACTTTTGAACCACTTAATCAAATGAAATTCTGGTTCTTATTCTATATTATCAACCATTATTTGTATCTTGATAAAATTATTGCAAATATTAACAACAAAGGCACCATATATAAATATGTTTGGAATCCCATTAGAAAACAAAGGTGGTGTAAAGGTTTACCATTATTTTAAGTATGATTATTTACACACATTGAAAAACCTTCAGTAGTCTAATGTATTTGACTGAGGTGAAAAAAGCTAAAAGAATTAGGTATATATTTTTTTCAGAGAATATATAATTTGAAAACAAGAAGGCTATTTTAACCTTGATATTAGATTTTGATGTGGGCTTCCATTGCATTTAATAGCTTATAAGGCTCACTGGCATACAACAACTACAGTAGTGGTTGGAATACTATTGATGTAAGTAGTTTGTTACAACAACAGTTTTATAATATGAAGTTTGTGAATGCTAACTTAGAAAAGGCATTCACTCCATAACAACTGTTATAGAAGTGTTCATTGTCTGTTCCTTAGTAGGACAGAGGTAAGTGTTTGAATTTATATTGCTAAAATAAGGGTTTTTGATTCCCCTTGGTGGACACAGCAGATAGCCTGTTGTTGCTTTGCTATAACAAAACAAACACATTCTGTCTGATATGTTTGGAATATTATCTACCATCCACTCAGCATATTGTCTGACTGAAATTATACATGAATGAAATCATCAGATTATTAATGCATGTAATAAACCTTTGAAGTCCAAAGTACATGTAGTTTTTATTTTAATTAATTCATTCAGAGGGAGATTTTAAGTTTCTAGCTTGTTATTCTATATTCTCAAAGTTTATTTGCAATTTTTCTGTATTTTGTCACACACAACTATTTAAAAGTTATCATATTTTATCAGAATATCTCACCTTTATGGTTGAACCTTTTTATATTTATTACTCATATGATATAATAACATTTGGTCAATCTAGAATCTCTTAAAGCTGGAAAAAAATTATATCTGAGACAGCTGACATCCTTATGTTTTCATTTTCAACTTTGAAGGTTATTTTTAGGAGTCACATATAAACGATTTGCTAATGTGTTCATTTTTTATGTATCAGTGGCAGTGGATTTATCAAGTGGAATCTGATGTATGCTCTCCATAGAGAGTCATTGTGTGGGTTTTCTGTACATTAAAACACAGCTGGCTACAGTACAATGTTTTATCTCATTAGACAGAACTTAGTGTACAAACAGTACAGGTATGCATTTTTTTTCTGGTCACAATCAGCTATGTTTTTTGAGTGGTTGTGATACATGCTTTATTAAATAGTGGGGTTTAACTACATTGCTTTAGTGATTATGTTGTGAATTTCATTTCCTAAAGAAATGTAATTATAGCCTTCCCTATCTAGTAAAACATAACAGAAATGATCATTTTGTACATTTTTTTTTAGTGAGGTATGAGTTTAGTGCATCATGTAATCACAATGTTTAATTTTTGTCCTGTTGAGATGTAAATCTAATGTTTTGGTATCATGACAATTCTAGTCAAAAATAATAATATCTAGATATTTTCAAACATTTGTTAACTTTTCATAAGTCTATACAATCGCTGTCTTCAGTAATTTTTACTCGTGAAAAAATTTAAAGGAACTCAACATCGACAGTTTTTATGCCCCTGTAAAAGTGTTTCTTGTGCATAACACTAGGGTCATAAAAGCAAGAACTTGTTTACCCTTTTTAATACTACTAAAATATTAGGGTATAAACATTTGATCATATTTTAGGTTTTGTAATTAAAACTTTTAATTACTTTTCCATTATTTACAATTTGTTACCCTCTTATAAGTTATAAAAAAACAATGTGCTCCTTTCCTTTGAAGGAGTTTCAAAATGAGAGGGTTTATAATTTTGTTGTTTTCTGACAATAATTATATTTGCTCAGACTGCAAGCTGAGAAGTGATGCACTAAATTAATTTTGATTCCCCTTTATTATGTTTATAAAGAATACTTGATTATAAGTTCCAATATAAATTGCCAGGTTTATCAGTAGCTTTACTTAAAACCTCTAGATACCAACCTTGTAGCTTAATATTGGAAAATGTCACTATCACAGCAGCTTCTTGGATATAAAATTTGACAATTGTCAGTCAGGTTTTTAAAGAAATCTATGTGGTCTTGATGACATTCTGTAAACCCTGACATAATGTGATTGGGTTAACATGTTGCTGCTTGCTGATAATATCAGCAGCAGGTTACCACAGAGATATATTGTTCTTAGTGTACATATACAGTAAATGTCATTGAAATAATGTGCTTTATGTAATTTCAGATTACTGTACCTATATAAGCAGCTGTTTTATGTTGGGTGAAATTCTCCTGCAGGGTTAAGAACCTAAAATAACGAACCAACATTTACTATTATGGAGTATATGTAGTTGCAAATCTACAGTATGACCTTAAACGAGTGATAGAAATCATAAATGATCAAGTCTGATTTCAAGCACTTATCTGTAATGGCAGATTCATTGCTCTTAACTTTATCCCTCTGTTCCTAGAAACATTTCTTGAGATGTCTCTGAACCAAGATGTTTAGAAATAGTAGATATTATATTTTTTCCTAAAACATTGAATGAATTTATATTTCTTAAAAAGTTATTGAAGTTGCTATTTAAGAGATGTTTTCTTGTAGGAAAGACAAATAGAAAGTTCACTAACATAAGTTTCGGTATTAAATGATGAATTGAAAAAACAAACAAACATGCAAATCAGTTACATGTTGTAATGAAGTAAGGAAAACAGTAAGTAAAAAAAAATTAATTAAAGAAAAACAAAATACAGGAGTTTAAGAGTGTTTACAAGAGGATAACTTGTTGTTTAATTTTAAAAGTACAATAAAGAGAACAGACTACTAATATTCATCCTTGGTACAACTCATCATTTCAAACAATACAAAAGTCTTCTTCCACTAGATGGTTGGTGTTTAACCTTCCAGTCCTCTTTACCTCAAAATTAATATCTGTAATGCTAAACATCTCTTTTCTTGATCATTTAGTGGAAATGTACAAATAAAGCATACTCATATCAAGAATTACAACTTACATTCTTTGTCCAGTGAATAATGTCACTCCATGACCTTTGTTCACTGACAGCATTGGTCATCAGACATTTTCAATCATTATCATACTTGGTCAACCATGAATATTTTAGTTATAACCCATTTACCCTGAACTCTATATGCAGTACTAACTCATAGTAAGGTGTGGATCCATAACATCGTACCACACCAGTTAAGTGTCTCCTTTATTTTAATTAATTCTATAGCTACCCCAATGTGCCAATTCTTAAATGATTTTTATTTTACGATTTTCCAATCTTAATTCAGTCAAACCCTTTTTTTAAAAAATAGATTTATTTAGTTTCTCAGATTCGATTATTTTATCACTGTGATTTTATTTTAATATTTTCAGTCTTCCAATTCTACCGTATTCTGTGTTTCTGTTTCTAAAACTAGTTTACTTCAAATGTTTAGAGTTCCCAAGTTTATGTTGAAAATAGTGAACTGAGTAAGACAGAGAAAAATGATACTTTTCTATAGACCTTTACAAAGCACAATAATTAGGATAAAGGACATTTTTTAGTCAAATCTAACACATAGAACCTCGGTACACAACCACACTATCCCCTTACTATGTGTGCAAAGTTTTGGCTTTTCTTCTCTTGGATGCATTGCAGTCAGACATACAACTCATCATAATGTTAATGGTTAACTCTATGTAACCAAGTTATCCAGCTTAGACAGTTCTTCTTTTAGTTTGACTCTTAAAACGTGTAAACAGATAAACTGTTGTTTCATGAACCAAAACCAGAAGTGTGTTAGTTTGGTGCCAAATCTTCTCACTACCTCCATATGATCATTCCAACGTACTGGTAATTCTGAAAGTCCATTGACCAATAAAACTTAAATGTTGACCTGAAAATGAACAGGTCCAGTAAGGTAAGAGATTGTACATTTTCACTAATAACAGCAACAAAAACAAACTCCTACGGTCAAAATTCTAAAGGTTGTCTTGTGGTCTTTCTACAAAACACGGTGATGTTTCCTTTTTCACCATTCAATAACTTTATAGGTGCTCTCTTCCTCACAGTTCCCGGGACCTACTGAAAGCTACATCTTGTAATGTTCTTTGGAGAAACACAGTAAGCCAAAAATTAAAGAAAAACCAGGTAAAGAACTAACTGTACCTTAGTAACGAATGACACCGTGTGAACTAGATGTACTTCAAAACTGAAATTAAAAGTAACAAGTATTTTCATTTCTTGCTTTTACAGTTCATATGTCATGCTGTGTTCTAGCCAAGAGAGTGCATAATTCTACTCGTGATTCATAGCATGCGCACGTTTTACTGATTTCTAGTACTTGTCTGGATAAATAGTAACCAATGTTCATATCTCTAGTATTTGCTACAATCTTCTATGTTATGATCGCTAATATTTTTCTGAATAGATACTGTTATGTGTTACAATTCTTGGCACTTGCCTGATTAAAAATATGTTCAAATTATGTTTTCTTACAATAAATAGTTACAGGTGTTCGTATATTACTTTGTTGTCTTAAATATATTGTTCCCAGACTTCTAATCTGTAACAGTTGGGGAATGTGAGTAATAAAATACATCCAGGTATTAGTATCATGATCACATTAATATTTAACATTAATCCTTCTCTCTAAATATTCCACTCTATAAATACACTATAAAACTGAATACGCGAGTTTCGAACCCAAGAACTTTTATTTTGAGATCAGGAACAAGGTTAGAGGTCGTGAATCGCTGCACTACACTTTTCTGATAACTTATATACAGCTGTTGTATACTTGGTACGATCTTGTGTTTAAGGAGCTCAACTGTAAATTTAAGGGTCATAAATTCGAATCTCCGTCACCAAAAATACTTGCCCTTTCATTCATGGGGCATTATATGTGACGGTCAGTCCCATTATTTGCTAGTGAAAGCATAGTCGAAGAGTTGGTGGTGTTTAGCTATCTCTCCTGTAGTTAATGGTTGCTGAATTATGAAAAGTAAGTATAGATAGCCCTTGTCCTGCTTTTCGCAAAATTCAAACCAAAGCGATATGTCTGTGGATTGAGAAGGCTAGACATCAGGTTTCGATATCTGTGGTGGGCAGAGTACGGATAGCTCATTGTGCAGTTTTGTGCTTAACTTCAACCATTTCAAACCAAATTTAGTGTGTGTCCTATCCTCCGCTAGGGATGATTTGTTTTTGAATTTCGCGCAAAGCTACTTGAGCGCTATCTGTGCTAGCCGTCGCTAATTTAGCAGTGTAAGATTAGAGAAAGTGCAGCTAATTATTGCCACCCACCGCCAACTCTTTGGCTAGTCTTTTATCAACAAATAGTGAGATTGACCGTCACATTATAACGCCCCAGGGCTAAAATGGCGAGCATGTTTGATGCGACGGGGTTTCGAACCCGCGACCATCAGATTACGAGTCAAACACTTCAACCCACTTGGCCATGTCAGGCCACGCATGGATGAAGAAACAATAGACTCATGCTATAAGAAGGCTTATTTCTTTTGGAAACATTTACAACCTAGAGTAAAAGACAAAAGAAAAGATATAACATAATTTCATAGACTGTTTGGACAGAGTATTAGTACTGAATCTAAATGGACGACAACTATTGCAGAAGCAAAAGTGTAGAGGAAGATGTTTCGGTATAAGATTTCACCAAAGGGAGTTTGTCCATGGTTAACTAACAAACAAAACTGTTCTTATCATGACAAACAGTTCTAAAAATTCTGTCATTGATTTCCAGTTTTTCAAACTGGTTTAAAATTTTTTTAAACTATATTTGTCTTCGTTCAAAGGAACTGTCATCACAAACTGCCTCAACCTTCTCTATAAGGCAACGTCAAAGAACGTCATAACTGATTACAGATGAATATAATAATTACAATGAGTAATAATTAACCTTGATTATAACTAACAGTCAAACTACAGAACCTTTCTGTGACTACTCTGGTGATCAGTTAGTTAACCACACTGTTAATACTATTTCTGGCGTTTGATAGATTGAAAAATTCGTCTGCCAGACTCATATAATGACATTGACCCTTCTTATAATACAAATCAGCGTTGAAACTGTTTATGAAATGATCCAATAAGTAAGTAGCACAAGAATCCACAATAACATTGCCTGAATGAGTTACCCAGATCAGAAGATTGCTGATGACGTAGACGATTTGTATCCTTCAAAACGAGGGTTTTCTTTCAAAAGTGTATGATGAAGTCTTATCTTGATGTTGTCTCTCTTTAAAGATGTATAATCTCTAATACTGACATCATCTGTTTTTATGAGTGTGTGTGCGGTGGTGTGAATATCAGTAAGTTATTTATAAAACTTTCAGTTTGTAAAGAAAAGTGATTAACTGACACAACTGTCATTTCACATTTAAAATAAATAACAAGATAAACCATGTTTTGACACTTAATGAACTAAACAAATGTAACATTGAATCATTCCGAAAGGCAGATTAAGTTTACTCTTGTTTTCTTGGTTGTTGTTTTTTTGCATAAAAAATAAAATAATAGATTCTTGTCCAGATGAAACAAATGTTCGTCTACATACTTGTCCGTAGAATGAGTATGAAAAACACTACCATAGAGCATGTTTATACATACACGCCCCTTGTTATGTAACTGTTAACAAGTGATTCGTCCACATTCCTACGACACTAAGTTAGTAATTACTAGAGTTAACAGTCTGGTTGGTGCCTTATCGCTGTCTAATTGAGTAGCGTATAACCAGGTTTACAAAACAAGTTTCGTGTAAAAGTGAATCTACTCGACGTCCTTTACAAGGAAAATGTGTTCGTGCAAGGGGCTGAGCCGTGCTGGGATTTCTTTTTCTGCCGGAGTTTTTTAATAATGTTTCTTGACTCTTTATAATCAAGTACTATTATCATTATTTAAGCACTCTTAACACAAGTTTGGTTTGCTTTGAATTGAGCATAAAGCTACACGAGAGCTGTCTGCGCCAGTCGTCCCTAATTTAGGAGTGTAAGACTATAGGAAAAGCAGCTAGTCATCACCACCCACCGCCAATGTTGGGCTACTCTTTTATCAAAGAACAGTGGGATTGACCATAACATTATAATGTTCTCACGGGTGAAACGGCGAGCAAGTTTGGTGCGATGGGGGTTCGAACCCGTGACATTCGGATAATGAGACAAGTTCTTTAACCACCTAGCTAAGCCGGGCCAAATTAGGCTAAACACATTGTGAAATGGATGGAAATAAATGTTATTATTATTACTATACCTAAGTCAATCTTGACACAAGTCTATTATTTGACATCGATTAAAATATTTTGTTCAAATAAAATGTTTTCATTGAAATTTTATTTATCTATTCATTTCACTGTAAAATAAGCTCACCTTTTACTGAAATATCTAAGTGTTTGTTTTGTTTTTTCGAATTAAGCACAAAGCTACACAATGGGCTATCTGTGCTCTGCCCACCACGGGTATCGAAACCCGGATTTTAGCGTGTAAGTCCGCAGACATACCGCTGAGCCACTGGGGGCATATCTAGGTGTTTTACACTGGATTGTGTCTAAGTAACAGGATATCTCCAACACTTTCAAGAGCTGTTTTTACAGATACAAGCATGTTTGGTGTGACAAGAAAAAAGCAAAAGGTATAGCATTATGAAAACTGTAAATTTTTATTTGAAAACTAATAGTGAATATATCAGTTTATATTTTTTTCCATGACCTATTTTTGACACCAGTTTGGTGTCGGTTTGATTTCATAGGCACACATTTTTTTTTTCAGGACACTTTGAAAACAAAACATTATATAATTTGTGGCTGTTTGCTGTCAACAAAGATATTAACTTCATGTCTGTTTTCGAGACTAAGTTCAGTCAATCGTGTTTAAAAAAAAGCACGAGTTTGGCAGCAGTGAAAACAAATTATCCTTTAAACAGCAGGAATGTTGTAGGTAGCAGCACCAGTTAATGATGGCCGCCGTTTAAGGGTGAAAAGAAAACAGAGATTTGGTGACATCAGTTCAACATTGAAATTCTTTATTTGAATTAATTATATATCACCAATTTATATATCATTTAAATATTTACTTGATTTAATTACTAAATTTTGAAACACGAACAGAAATAATCAATTAAATACTTATAATCAATGTAAATAAAATGTTGACACAAAAACAAACAAACATGGTATTATGGTTGGAGGTTATACGTTAAAGTAGACCTTCTTGCTGTTTTTCGGGGTACAAGGATTGCCCAGTGGAATCTTCTTTGGTTCTTCTATCAGATACCTACCTTCATCCTTTATCATCATGAAGTAAGAAACGTATGTCACTACAGAAATAACACAACTGAATCCAATTACTGCTGTTATAATCAGAACAAAAAGTTTTTTACGCTTGTAAGCTATCGAAAATGAACATTCATCTTCTTATTGGTCCGTAATAATGGTTTCATTCTTAAACTCCATATCAGTAGAAATGACTGGAGTCACAAATGTTTCTTCTTTAAAAGGTAGCAAATGTTTATATATCTGGTTCTTTATTAACTAGTAAAATAACATGTGGGATTCCATTTCCCTTCTTCAAAGAAAAAATGACCGTACTGTTTGTTATAACTTGTGGCCTGAAAATGATGAGTTGGATAATTTACTGGAGGACTTGGTCTTGCTGGTTGATATTTTATTGGAAGAAGTCTTAACACTGTGACTCCTGGATCTTCTGATACAGTTTTTATGACTGATCGAAAAGCAGTCTCATCATCCCTCCCTCTTTGAACTGCATAACCGTCATTATAAATCGGATCTTTTATTGTCTCATAATCTGTGTAAGTGTTCCATCTTTGATTCAGAAGATGTTTCCCAGTATCAAAAACAACTTGTCCAGGCTTACGAATACCACGAGCATTAACAACTTCAACCAGCGACAACATTGCTTGTGTTATCGCTAGTACAGCTATGGCTGATGATAGCATATCATTTATCTTTAATAAAATTGACATGTTGTATCAAAAACTTAATAAAACGTAATCAGGTATCTTTATTTATGTTCAAAGTGCGGTGAAGAAATAAAGCAACTAATGTTTTGCACGTTACTAAGTCTAATGTGTGGTTTCTAAGAGTGTTTAACAACATCGGTCTCCAGGACTCGACTATATCTATTGCGTTGTGTTTCCCCGTTTTAATAATATCAGTCGCTAAAACTCAAACATTTTAGGCTTAAAAGGAAATGGTAAAAGTAAAATCATCAAGAAGTTAACTGCGGATACATAAATATAAGTTTATTATTATGATATTGTCGATACAACGTCTCGAGCAATGTCCATCTTCAGGTATCACTAACTGAACTGTAAATCCGAAAACATAAATCGAAGGTCGCTTGATTGAGTAACAAATGAGTATGTATAACAATGTTTACAAATGCTTGAAACAATAGTGAGATGTACATATGTATATTTATATATGCAAGCACACCAACACATATCATTCCGTACATATATATATATATACAGGAAGTTGTACACTCGTATGTTTATATGGATATAAGCACAGCTACACATATTTTCCCTTTATATATTTATATATGTACATCAAGATATAAATATTAGACATACCTGTGTGCGCGCACACATGTCTGATACATATATTATTGATTTAAATATAGTCATGTGAAAAAGTTAAGACACCCTATGAAAGCCTGTGTATTTTTGTAACGTTTATGGATATATAGATATTTAATCTCAATTTTAACAATACTGAGAGATTATAGGAATATAACTGAACAATTAAAACTGAAGAAAAGGCTTTTCAAGATCTTCTGTAAATGTAATTTTACAAACATACATCTTGAAGGTTCATTTCATGGAAGGGATTACTTCTTGTTAGACTATTAATTATTCTTGTATTTTCACAATTACTTTATTGATAAATATGCAGCCCCCCAGTGGCTCAGCGGTATGTCTGCGGACTTACACGCTAAAATCCGGGTTTCGATACCCGTGGTAGGCAGAGCACAGATAGCCCATTGTGTAGCTTTGTGCTTAATTCGAAACAACAACAATAAATATGCGATGCAAAGAAATCCAAAGTGCACGTGCCTGTTTCAAGTTTATGCTGATATTATGTACTTTGAAGTCAGTTTTATGTCTATTTCAATGTCATTTTATGACTTTAAGGCAGGTTATGAGGTTACAGCTAAACACCGCATTAAGTCTGTGACAGTGACACAGTTTATAACCTGAAGCCACAGACATCAGAAAAGATATGTTAATTACCTGAAGCTACAGACATCAGATAAGACATGTTAAAAATCTGAAGCTACAGACATCAGAGAAGACATGTTACTAATCTAAAACTAGAGACATCAGATGTGACATGATAATAATCTGAAGCTACAGACATCAGATAAGATATGTTAATTACTTGAAGCTACAGACATCAGATAAGATATGTTAATAATCTGAAGCTACAGACATCAGATGTGACATGATAATAATCTGAAGCTACAGACATCAGATAAGACATGTTAATAATCTGAAGCTACAGACATCAGATGTGACATGATAATAATCTGAAGCTACAGACATCAGATGTGACATGATAATAATCTGAAGCTACAGACATCAGATAAGACATGTTAATAATCTGAAGCTACAGACATCAGATAAGATATGTTAATTACTTGAAGCTACAGACATCAGATAAGACATGTTAATAATCTGAAGCTACAGACATCAGATGTGACATGATAATAATCTGAAGCTACAGACATCAGATAAGACATGTTAATAATCTGAAGCTACAGACATCAGATGTGACATGATAATAATCTGAAGCTACAGACATCAGATAAGACATGTTAATAATCTGAAGCTACAGACATCAGATAAGACATGTTAATAATCTGAAGCTACAGACATCAGAGAAGACATGTTAATAATCTAAAACTAGAGACATCAGATGTGACATGTTAAGTCAAATATTGACCTTCACTTTGTCACAAATATAGTGAGTGAATTGGAGGAGAATAGAAAACTTATAGTTGGTGTTTGTCGTCAGTGTTACAACTTCATTCTTAGATCTAGTTGGTTTACTTCTAGGAATAATACCTTCTTCAAAAGGTCATAAGTAACCAGTTATCCTTTACAGTTTGCTTGAATATTATGATTTCACAGATCAGGTCATGACAGTTTGTTGTGACACCGCTTTATCTGAAACAGGTCGGAGGCTCAACATGGTCAGGTTAGATAAGGCGTTCGACTTGTAATATGAGGGTCGCGGGTTCGAATCCCTATTTCACCAAACATACTCGCCCTTTCAGCCGCGGAGGTGTTATAATGTTACAATCAATACCGCTATTCGTTATTTAAAAAGTAGCCCAATAGCTGGCGGTGGGTGGTGATGACTAGCTGCCTTCCTTTCAGTCTTACACGTCTTAAATTATGGACGGCTAGAGCAGATGGCCTTCGAGTAGCTTTACGTGAAATTAAAAAAATACAAAAACAAAACAAAAAAAAACAAACGAAAAGAAGTCAGGACAATAGAGCGATCGCCACTCTTGATTAGAATTTGGGAAAACATTTACTGTGAGCTTCACATTTCTCAAGTGATGGAGGCTTTGACAGAGCAAAAGAGTAAAGGTCTGAGAAGGAAAATGTAACAAATTTAGCCTGAAATGTGCCATGATGTAAATAAGATGAAAAATCTTGTTAAGTTTCTTTATCACTTAATTTAAACTGGTTCTCAGATGTGTGAACCAGCAAAAAAATGTCTGAGATTTGGTAACCATGCATTTATTTTAGAGAATAGATTACAAGTATCTGTATTAACCTCCTTGTATACATTGTACCAACTGTGCACTGATACATAAATATGCAGCAACAACATAAATTTCGTATCATATATAATGATATACATATGAACTTCAGAAATACATTTTATTGAATAAACAAAGAACCGAACCACACAATACATCACACTTGTTCATACTTTGAAGTTTTAACTAAATACCAAATCCATATATCAGTATCTCGTGGTAACAAATCAACTAACAAGATGTGTGTCCATATATTTATATATGTTAAGTCAAGTAAAGTAAGAGTTTCTTAATGATTGTTTCACTATACAGAACAACGTTTTGTATCGTTTTAATACTTATTTGTTTGGTTTAGTTCACAGTGGACTCTTTTTATCTGACGGAAGAACTCTTTATCTTGTACACTATCAACTCAATGTTTGTTTTAAAGTAATCCTGCATGATTTAGATATTGTATATTATTCATTATGAACTAAATAACATTTTTCCTAATTTATTAGGCCATCTCATAAGTGATGTCCGAAATTTCAATACAGAAAGTATTTGTAGAAGGCTTCAATGACTCAAATATGTACTAGGACGTGTATAAAAATGCTCAGACAAATAAATGAAACTGTCCAAACTCCACTTTTTCAGATCATTTATCACATAAACCCTCATGAAGATGTATGTGTCTGAGGAGCACATTAGACATATTTATTTTAGACTTGACACTAATTTTGGTTTTAAAGACCTTAGAGAGACCCCTAAGGCAAACCAGGGGCGCTCAGAAACTTTTGTTTCTCTTCAGCCCGACATTAGACATATAATGCTTTATGAGTTTAAAAAAGGCAATAGTGCAGAAGAAACCACAAAACAACATTCAAGGTGTTTATGGTTCGGATTCTCTCAATGAAAGTAAACGTCCAACGTGGTTTCAGAAGTTTATATCAGGTGACTGCAGCTTAATGATGATTTGCTGCTGGCTACACTTGATGAAGACTGTGCTGTACCATTTGAAGAACTAGCACAGAAGCTTAATTCAACAGTTCACCGTCATCTGCAACAACTTGGAAATGTATCAAAACTTGAAAAATGGGTCGCTATGATTTGACAGAAGCCAACCTGGGAGCAAGAACGAACATTTGCACTCGTGGGAACGTAACTCTCCTTTTTTGGACAGGTTAGTAACTGGAGATGAAAAATGGATATATTATAAAAATGTTAAGAGCCGCACACAATGACTCAGTTCAGGTAAACACACCTACAGTTTTGATCTAATCTTATTGCAAAAATATATATTCATGATTTCAATTATTCGTATCAATAAATAATCTGAAAATGTGAATATAGTCTCTTTGAATCTCTTCTGAATAAAATGTTTCAACAATATCCTTACCATAATTGATGTTTTGGACTACATGGAATCAAATATTACAGTTATATCATTTAAATGTGTCATTATATGTGTAATCTGTCTTTACAGGTTAAACATACTGATAAGTTATGACGGTAAGTATTTTCCATAAAGAAAACCAAATAATTCTACTTTTGAACTTACAAACAGAAGGACCAATAAATACGTTTATTTATATTTATTTATATATACACTAGATTATACACATAAAATTTGAATACAGTTTTGGTAATGTCAATTTTCAGCTTTGCTTTACATCTGTAGTGTCTATATTTTTATAGAAAAAAGTTATTGTACGTTTATTGTGAATTTATGAGCACTTAATATTTCTTATACACCGTAAATATATTTCCGATAGATGTCACTTCTCATAAGATGGCTTTACTGTTCAGTTTCTGCCGACACTAGCTCCACCTACCCAAGGTTTCAACAGGAACGTGACTACTTCTACTGTCGCAGCCACTTCCCAGAAAAGAAGTACCAGAAGCGTGAGTCGATATTACGATATCTTACCTAAACTCACACTGACTTGGTTGGGGAATCAATGATGAGCACCCCTCGGAAAGTGTCCAAAGGCATCTCTATTGGAGGGCAACATCCCAACCCAGAGAAAAAAACACATGTGAGACAACACTCGTAACCAGACACAGTTTTCCCCAATGCTGACAGTACGTTTCACTAAACTGGGTGTCAAAGAGAGAATGACATCCATAATTGTAGATATGATGGTTGGTCCACCTTTCCCATGGTAATGTGTGATATCCTCGCCAACACAGTGCATCTAGATTAGTCTATCTCCTTCCTGTACCGGACCACCTGGAAATCAACCTTTTGATGAAGATATGACAGGGGTTTCTTAACCAACTAATACTATTTGGTTGGTCCAGTATTTTTCTAAAACCAGTTTTACCACAAACTAACCAGTAGGAGATTGTACCCGTCAGTTATAACATTCTCTAGTGTAGTATAGTATAGGAAAAATGATATATAGATATGAAAAGTAAATAAGCTACATGTACAGTTAATCCAAAAGCCACGTTTCAAACCGGAGAGTGGTGATAGTTGGATGATAATTTGACACTGAGTCTGATGAATGAGTGATATCTGAGGGGAAGTACTAAGAGGGGGTATTTTATGAAGAAGGATAAGGACTGGAAATTAAGTTTAAGCTGGCTATAAATGTGTTATCGAAAGGACAGATGCAGGTGTGGACTGAGTGACGTATAAAACCTTTAGAAGGTAACATACACAGGTAACTTGATTTAACTTAATAGAATTAATTTACCATTAAAGTAAAACGATGTGGTACTGAGACCAAAAAGTTATGACTGTTCTTTCTGAGATGGGTTGTAAATGTGAACAGAGGTTGAGTATTTCACTGATTAGATAACTATCAGAACACTTGGTATTGAAAGAACACACTGTACAAAGGATCTTATAGGTATTGAGTAATGGATACAAGGTTCCATTGATTCTGTTATACTCAGAAACAGATGTGAAAGTGAGTGTGACTCAAAGGTAAAAGAACTTCCATTACTGCTATCACCCCAAGAAAAGAAATTACTTCACTAGTAGACAGATAAAGACTGCATCATCCTG